>CAJHUC010002956.1:0-45445 GCA_905146915.1 Ostreobium quekettii
AAGCGAGATAAACCAACGAATCCAGAACCAGCTGGACGAGGCAGTGGCAGCTGCCGCCTCCCTGGCTAATGCTAGGACACGCCCACAGCCTGAACGACCGGCCCAGTTGATTGTCAAGCCTACTAAGCCACCTACGTACGAAGGAGCACGTCAGGGGACGTTCACTCAGTGGGCGTTCCAGGTCAAGCAATATCTACGACTGATGAACGTTCACGACGAAGCCTACTGCGTGGAGTTTGCGGCCAGCCAATTCCGAGGGACAGCTGGCCTGTGGTGGCAGAATCTTGTACAAGCGCATGGAGTAGGAGCAATTCGAACGTGGCAAGAGTTTGTCAATGCTGCGGAGGGACAGTTCGGGGTAGCCAACGACCGGCAGAAGGCGCGAGACGAGCTGGCGAGGCTCGCCCAGAAAACTAGCGTGGAGGACTACACCGGAAAATTTATGGACCTAAAAACGCGAATTCCAGGCATCAGCGACGACGAGTGTCTGGACCGTTATAAACGAGGACTGAAGCCAGCCGTATGACTGGACGTGGAGAGGGCCAACCCACTAAATCTACAGCAAGCCATGAGTCATGCGCTGAAGGCGGATGATATTTTATTCCGCATCAATGGAGCTACCCGAAATACAGCCAACCCCCCTGTACACCGACCGCTTCCTCGACCGATACCACGAGCAGGACCAACACCCATGGAGGTCGACACATTGCAGCGAGGAGGGCCTCAAGAAATTCAGTGCCACCGGTGCAGGGGTTATGGGCACTATGCGAAAGATTGTGCCACAAGACAGCGACCTGGCGGGCGATTTGGAGCATCAAAAGGTGAAGGACGTCGCGGTGGCGAGAGGCGTCACACCGTGACGAATTTGGAGCGCGCAGAAGAGGAGATACAAGACCGGGAGTATTGTGGAAACGCCAGCCATCTCCCCAAAGCGAGAACTACGCTGCCATGCTTTAAGGCCAAAATACAAGGAAGACTAGGGCTTGCCCTACTTGACACCGGGGCCACTACAAACTTTGTCAACCGTGCTTTCCTCGAGGAACAACCGGAAGATGAGAGAAGGGATGACTCGACCACCATCTGCTTGGCAGACGGGACGGCTCGAGGACGGTGCCAAGCCCACCAAAGCCTCACGGTCGAGTTGGGACCATCCGTTACCACAGTAAGAGCAATCGAGATGGAGCTGCTGCATTTTGACGCCATCTTGGGCATACCATGGCTGCTCCAGGCCCGACCTACATTCGATTGGGATGAGAAGGCAATAATACTGAATGACGAGAGAGTGTGGCCAATCCATCAAGTACCCAGAGAGAAGCTGCCTGACGACCGGGCGCGAGCCAAGAATGAGGAAACACAGAGCGAGGAAGAGGACAGCGAGAGCGAAGGTGGAGACGTCACCACAATGGAAGACACAACGACCAAGCAGGGGGAAGCGAGTTTCGACCCCAGAGAACGACTAATACGGTGCGTTCAACAGCGAATGGGTCAGGAAAGTGACCACGAGCATCCAGAAGGGGACCCGTGTGAAGGGGAAGGTTGCAAAAACAACAATAACGAGGAGACCAAGCCCGAGGGAGGCTGTGAGGACGACGGCGTTGTGCCAACGCCGCACGAAAGCAAAGTCGTCAGCCCGGTCGTCAGGGGCACGACCGGAGGCGTCAGCTACGCCAGTGACGACCAGGGAGCGACGGAGGAAGCTGACGACTGTGACCAGCCCAAGGCACGAGGCGGCGAGAATCAGGACGGCGGCGCCGCCACTGACGTCAAGGCGACGGCGAAAGGCGTCGAGGAGAAAGCAGCAAACTCGACGGAAGTGAATGAGCAGCCGGGTGGAAACGGCTGCGCTGTGAAGCGACGTGCAAGGAGACGTTTCCGACGACGTCCGGTGGTCGTCATGCGACGGTTCGACGTGACGGATCGAAAGTCGTCAACAGGAGGTCAAGACGTCAACGGAGGGCCGGCGCAGCCTGACCCGTCAGACGGAGAGACAGCGACAGAAACCCACGCGGCAATGACCGCCTCGCTTCCCAAGGATCACGGGAGGCGAAGCGCTATGGGCCTGAAGGCCCGAGCCCTATTTATAGGGTTGGCGGGAGCGCTGGTTATCGCCTCCCTGCTCTTTGCCGCACCCAGCCACCCCAAGCCCGTGGCCAGCTACCCCGCCCGTGGCACCATGGCCCCCGCGACATGGCAGGAGGTGTACACGACCATCTCGGCCCGCAACGCCCTCGAAAGGGAACTGAAGGCACGCGCTATCCTGGGGAGAAAACGGGCGCTGAGTCCCGTCCACTGGGGCGCCGCGGACTGCACTGCGTCGGTGCACTCGGAAGAAGGCGACGACTGGGCGGAGTATCAATCCGACGACATGACTTCGGCGGGAGGCGAGGCACCAGACCCCCTCGCACTGGAGCGCTGTCCGAGCTGCGGCGCCCGGACGTACGGGTGGGGAGGCCGTGACTGCGGGCAAGGGACCCACAAGGAGGAGGACGCGGCGGGTCACTGGGTGCGGTCCCCGGGTTCCAAGCGGCTACGCCGCCCCGCCACCTTCCCGCCCGACAACGCCCCTCCGCCTCACGGTGCCTTCCCGCCCGACCGCACCGCCCTGACCACTCAGCCCGACGACCCATGGGCTGGGTTGGTCCAACCACACTGGGGCGGTGATTGGAGCGCTCAGGCGCCTCCCCTTGGTCAGACGGGTGTTGGCAAAAACGAGACGACCGGGACGACCGTGGCAGCGGCTGCAGCGATGGCGGTGGCGGCAGCAACAGCGGAAGCGTCACCAACGACGCCCGCCCAGACCCGCGACGACCCGTGGGAGCCCCATCCTTGGGCTTCCCGGGCCCAGCCGGCCTGGGGCGGGTCGTGGGCGTGAGGAACTCCGTGGCGAACTTTCACGACTCCATCCCGGCAGCTGGCGAGAGGCGTCGCCGCGGAGTCGTCAGAGGCTCGCGAGGACGCTTCGCAGCAAGGGGGGAGGAGTGTGAGGGCAGCCTTGTACATTAGGACAGAAGGGGAAGTTCACCTGTATATTAACCTGGGCTGTACTGTATATTAGCATGGGAAACATTGTATAATAGCTCACGGGAAACGGGTTCTAATGCGGGATAGTACTTAGCCATTTCATTCAATGAACGGGGCGTGGAGTGCACGCCGCAGCTGGCCGTTCAGGAGCCAAAGCTAGATGTTGGGTTTACTGAGGATAACTGGACTGGGTGATGATGAAATGGACAAAGGGAAAGAGTGCCGTATTGGTCAATACGGTAGAGAGAGGCGCTGGGTGACCACGGGTCGGTAGAAACGAACGGACACGAAGTTGGGGGTTTGAATTACGAAACTGGGCGGGCATGCCAGAATCTGGGTGACTCACCCAATTCTGGCATGACCCTTGGACTGCCTTGGACATGGGGTATATAAACGGGAACACCGGAACACTTCTGTAATCGAAACCTTGCCGTTCAAGTTCGTTTCCGACTGGACCCCGACTCGAACGGGTAACGGGCCAAGCCCCGACCAGCCAAGGAGGGTTGCCACCCCTTACAGCCACTGTCGCAAAAACGAATAGTCCCGGGCGCTGTCGCAAAAAGGAACAATCCACTATTGCAAAAAAGAGTAGTTAGGTACTGTCGCAAAAAAAAAAAGTCCACTGTCGCAAAAAGAAATATTCACCTTTCACCATACGACATAAAAGCTACGAATTTTTAGTAATACCATTCTGATTATGCAACGCCCCAAGCTCCTTTCAACGGTACATAAACCAAGTCTTTGGGGATATGGCAGACGCTTTCTTGGTCATCTATTTGGACGACATACTCATATTCAGCAAGAACATGGAAGAGCACCTCAAGCATCTATGACTGGTCATGGGAAGATTACGGGATCATGGGCTGTTGGTACGATCCCACAAATGTACTTTTGCCTATGAGGAAATGGAGTTCTTGGGGGTTGTGGTCACCACAATGTGGTGGGCAAACAAGGCACCTGGCCAGATGAGTCCAAGATCAAGCTGGTGCAAGAATGGCCAACACCATGAAACGTCCACCATGTCAGAGCCTTCCTTGGGCTAGCAAATTTCTACCAACGATTCGTGCCCAAGTTCGCTACCTTGGCCAAACCCATGACGGACCTAACCAACCTACACGAGCCATTTGCTTTTGGGGGATCCACAAGAAATCACGTCCCAAACTCTGAAGGATCGTTTGAGTCACACCCTGTTACTCCTTCTACCAAATGACAATCTGCTATTGCTTTATGACTGATGTGAGTGACTTCGCGATAGGGGCCGTTTTGATGCAAGACCAAGGAGGACTATAACTTATTGAGTTCTTGTCGCGACGACTTAGATAAGCTGAAATGCGCTACCACACCTATGATAAGGAGATGCTGACCATCATTCATATGCTCAAGAGCTGGCGGCATCTCTTGGAAAGATGGCCATTCCAGCTATATACTGACCATCAAACCATACATCATATACAAACGTAGAAGAATATATCCTGGCGTTAAGCTCACTGGAGCGAATTTCTACAAGACTACGATTTTGAGATATGCTATTGAAAAGGGAGCTGTAATGGAGCCGCCGACGCTTTGTCCCAATGGCCAGGTCTGGAGAGGAGTGGTGACGACTCTGCCAGAATAGACACCAGCCAAGTAGTAAACATGTGCACAAGGAGTACGTCGATTGCATGGTATGACACACAACACCGGGACTTCCAGCATCTAAACGAGTCCATGTTGCAAGAAGATCAGACTTAACCATAGCTAAAATAAAAGCAAAACAAGAAAGCAAAGTCCACAAGTTCACGCACCATCTTTTATGGAAAAAACAGAGAAACAGGCACTGGAAAACATTGATCCCAAATAATACAAAGTTAAGGACCATGCTGCTCTAAGAAGCCCATGATGCACCCACAGCTGGACACATGGGAAGAGCAAGAACCATAGAGCTGCTGGTGCAGCACTTCACATGGCCCAGGATGACCAGGGATGCACGGAAGTATGTTCGTGCTTGTGACACGTGTCAGAGGACCAAGCCAGAGACACAACAAATGTGAGGATTACAACACCCTCTCCCTATGCTCGACGGGAAGTGGATGCACATCACCATGAATCTGGAGACCTGCTTACTAGAGATGCCCAAAGGACATAATACGGCCATAATATTCACTGATCGTTTCACTGAGGTGGTCCGATTTGCACCAATAACCAAGATGGTAATGGCACCACAATTGGCACGGATCTTTGTGGAACAAGTTTTTAAAAATTTCATATTGCCAAAACGGATTGTCAGTGACAAATACCCTTGATTCATGGGAAGTTTCTGGAAGGCACTATGGAAATAGTTGTCAACAAACTTACACCCGTCAACAACACATCATCTGCAGGCCGATGGGGCTAGTGAGCGAGCCATGTGCACCCTGGAGCAGATTCTTTGAGCTTACATGGCGTACGACCAGCGAGATTGGGCGGAGCACTTGCCGGCCATCGAATACACCTACAATTCTGCAGAACACGCAACCACTAGAGTGACACCCTTCTTCTTGATGATGGGGCAGCATCCTTGGGGGCCACTCGAGTCGATTGCAAATTTTAAAGCTAAAGGATCCCAGAATAAATCAGCAGCATCTATGATTGTGAGGATGCAAGCTAACACGGTAGTGCCGTGACAGCACAAGCTCATCAAGCCATAGAAGAAGCTCAGGAGTATCAGAAGAAGTATACCAACAAACATCAGTGAAAGGCTACTTTCAAGGTTGGAGACTAAGCTACCAATAAGCTACCAAGTTACCACTAAACGGGCAGCTATAAATATAACTGCCTAGCTCATCTTTTGTAATCTGAAGTTCCATTGCTCCTTGAGACCCGAAGCTGCACAACGGGCCCGGAGTTGCCAACAAGGCTCCACGCCACCCCTTGCACTTTAATTAAGGGTATTTGGGAAGTATAATAAATATTAAAAAATAATTTTATCCCTTAGTAGAGATTATTAAGAACCCACAGGTTCTTGAATCAGTCCATTTGGGTTAGTGGAGATATAACTACCAGAAGTTACAATACTTAAGGTACCCCTCCACACCGTATTGGGGGATAAGATAATATCGATACACAGCATTGTCACATGACACCAAAGGTGGGCCCGGCCAAATGGGGTAAGAACGGGAACGGGGACAGTGTCCGTTCCCGTCCCAAGAACGGACCCGCTCCCGTCCCAAGAACGGACCCATTCCCGTCCTAGGAACGGGCCCGTTCCCGTCCCAGGAACGGACCCATTCCCAATCCGTTCCCAGTCCCTTCCCAGTCCCTTCCCAGTCCCTTCCCAGTCCATTCCCAGTCTGTTCCAGTCCGTTCCGAGTCCGTTCCAGTCCGTTCCAAATCCGTCCCATGTCCGCTCCTTGGCCGTTCCTGGGCCTGCCGGCCCAAGGACGGGAATGGACTCTGGTCCGTCCTCATTCCCAACCCCGTTCCTAGTCCGTCCCCATTCCTAGACGGCCCACCTCTGCATGACATGGGGCATGCCAAATGGTGCCCCTGATGCCTGACCTGTTGTAAATCTTACCGACCATTCGCCTCCGCGCGGTTGCACTCGCGAGCTGCACTAGCGTCGCGCACCCTATGCATGCATTGCCTCCCCGCACCCGGCTAATCGCAGGCCTGGGCCCACACTGCACACCCCGAAGGAGCAAGCAATTCGGACCGCCCACCGGTCATCTTGTGGAGGAAGCCATTCCGGCCAAATTGGGCGCCGCGGCGGGCACATCGCCCACACATCGAGCCGCAAACCATGCCAATTGTTGTGTCTAGTCATCATAACAAGGCATCAGCTACTCCATTGTAGCTTCCCTTTTGGTAGCATATTTTGAAACTGTAGTCTTGTAAAAACTCACTCCAACGTGCTTGGTGCCAGGAGAGATTCTTCTGCATTTGTATATATCTTATATTTTGGTGGTCCATATGCAGTTGGAAACGTCTCCCTTCCGAGAAGTGCCACCATGTCCTCAGGGTGTGAATGATGGCTAGCATTTCTTTGTTGTAGGGTGCGGTGGTCATGCATTGACCAAAGAACAGGTGGCGCTGCTTCGTAGGAGCTGTAAGGAAGCCGTAGAAAAGTGGTCAATGCCTTGAGTGGCACTGTAGGAAGTCGGACCGTGGATCATCAGCCCGAATGGGCAGCCACATGAAGATCCTTGAACAGTCGCCAAATGTATGCTGATTCGGGATGACAATGCCTGCTGCGACTGGGGCACTGCACCGCCAAGGTTGCAGCTCGGGAATTGACAGTCATGAAGCCGCCACCCCACCTTGCTGTAGGCACTCATACGACAACAGCTCATCACGCTGCTCAACGCCTCAGCTACGAGCCGATCGAGCCGGGCAGGACCTTGCCTGGAAACCCCATCTTGCGGGGGCCGTTCCTGACATGTAACACACATGCGGAGACGAAATCATCAGGGCAAGGTAAGGCCTAATCTAGAACGCATTGATAGTTTAGAATGTGTCAATGAGCCCTGTACCCTAGCGCCCAAGACATGTTCATCAGTCGTGAATTGCCGAGTCCCCCACCCCACCCCCTTCTTTCTTCGGGTGAGTTGGCAGACATGGCTCAACTCCACATACGCTTAGCGCCGCAGGCCAGCCATCACATCATCTACACCAGTGATGCAGCACATGCGCTAATCCAGAACATCACGACAGTTCAGTGAAAGTGAAACTTGGGGTTTGTTGGGTGACTGTTCTTCCTTTGTCTACAGATGCCAGAAAATCGACAGCAACAACAAACGCTTAGTGATACAATCGTGATACAACCAACGACAATCTGGAGACCTGACACTTCTCATTACACAGATTGATTACAACTTCCAAGCCTCGCACACACAGGTGACCTACTTATGTTGATCTGCCACGACACAAACACACCATTGCCAACCCCCTCTTCCCCCACAATAGTCTTTCTTCCTGCTATTGCACACGAGCGCCAAGCCACCTGCAATGTTCAGGCTTGCTTGCTCGTTGGAGTTTCCTCCCAGTGTCGCAAAAATTGGCAGGCCCTTCCCCACCAGCACTTTCCTGCCTCCCTGCGATTGTGCTTGAGCACAAAGCTGCCTGCGATGTCCATGCCTGCTCCTTGGACTGCAATTTCAAACCCTTCCCTAAAATTTTGCAGTTCCAAGCGCCTCCAGTAGGCATCATCCAGAAACCGCTTCCATGATAGTTGTACATCTACCAGCCATCATCGCTTGCTTCACGATCATTGCTCAACAGTCTCGATGACCCACACACATACGGGGATCCCACCTCTGAGAACCTGTCCTCACCACTTGGACACAATTAAGGTCTGGCAGCCACCATCCTCCTCACCGCAGCACTTCAAACCTTCGCATACACGTCATTAATGTCTTGCTGCGGAGGGGGAGTGGCATGGCTGAGGGGCACCATGACCACACCAGATGCGGGAATACCTGTTGCTGCATTTACAGTCACCGTTTCCAGCTCTCCCTGCCACACACCATCCTGAACGTGATTGCGAACAATCGTCCTGACCTCTTGACACAAGGCGCATGGCTTGCAGAAGGTCCACACACACGCGTCCTCCAGCTCAGGTGCACCCTCACAACACAGGGAAGGACCGTCGATCCCGAACTTGTTACGCAGCTGCATGCGGTTCCAGGCTCCTGCGATCGTGATGGTGAGAAACACCACCACAGCAATTACCCAGTATATGGCAATGATAGTAGACTCGTCGTCTTTGTACTTGTCCTTAATCTCGACCTCGCGAATGCCGAAATTCCAATAGATTAAATCGTCGTCATCGTCCTCATCCTTGCTGTTAGAGGACTCGTCCCGCTCTATGAAGTCAGTGGACTCGTCGTCATCGTCTTCAAAGACTATAAAGCCAAATTTGGTTTTACAAAAGATTCGAGCGTATGTGTCGGTGGCAATGGTCATGAAGAGGAAGAGCACAGCCCATAAAAGGGCCCTCTGGAAGTTGCCGAAAACACGATACTTCAGAAACCTAGCAGCACACAAAGGCACGATCAACCCAAAAAATTATGTTAAAAAAATATGTTAAGCTGTGCAGAGCAGCTGCATGCTGGCCAAAGTCACATGATATGTGCCAAAGCAACTGGCGTGAAGCATCCAATACACCTTAAAGATGCGGTATGCTTCAATTTGTCACACTTGCAGACCAGAACGGGCCTGCAACGTTGTGAATCCACCACTTGGGCTTCAAGTCTTACTCCCTCCCTTGAAGAGCTACCCACAGGACACGCTGGTGCTGCAAGCAGACCGCACAATCGACAAAGCGCTCCAACGCCAAACCTGGCCAATGCTGTACAAGGGAATTGGCATTGGCCGCAAGTTGGCCTTTGGGTCCAGCTCTGGACAAATTCATCAAGGAATTCATGCTCCCCAGAAGCAATGCCGGTAGGAAGGCCGAACGCAGGTGCCTTCGCGTTTCTTCTAGTGGAAGTCAAGCGCCCAGCCGCCGCTGCTCTAAGGCGAGGATGGCCCGGCCCTTCGCTGTTTTGACAGCCAAGCGGGCGGAATATGCACAACGGCTGAAACCGCGCCAGCGCTGCCGCGCCCTAAGGCAGCAGGAGTGGAAGCGGGTAAGAACAAGTCTTGGAGACGGAAAAACAGGTGAACGAACGCACTGCCCCACCCCACGCGTCGCAAACCACAACCCCACCACGAGCCGAACATCGGACCTTCGCCACAAGCAAGAATCCGACCGCCGTGTCGTTCGGGCGGAATGAACACCAGTTCCGACCAAACTCCACACGTTCTGAACGGACACACAGCGCCAATCTCACTCCAGCAAACAAAATCTACCCATTAACGTGCGTAGCATCACGCTGGCTCTGCGTCAGAGTGGGGAGCGCCTCGGGCAGACTGCGCGTTAGGCTGCCACGGAGCACGTGTGCGAGCTGATCAAGCCCCAGCAGGTCCGTAACGGCTCCAGTCAGTCATCCCGCAGCTGAGGGCCAGCCCACCAGCCGTGAGCGATGCAGGCTTGAGCGACGGCAGAAGCCCACGCTCGGAGTATTCGCCCCAAAAGCCGCAACGCGCTGGGTCGCAGGGAGGTCGACGATGCGCAGTCGCAGAGCCTTGCGCCAGACCTGGACGAGCGAGACGGCCGGCAAGATGCCACCATCGCCTTTTGCCACCGGAAGCCCAACAACGACCCTTGATTCAGCGCAGGGCACGCGTGCTGCACCGCTGCTGCTAAGGGCGTCGGCACGCCGCACTCGGACCTCGCCCTGAGACAGGCATTCACAAAACATCGCGAACTGGCGGCGGACGCGCAGCAAAACCGGCGATGTCGGCGGGCCACCGCCGGCCGCTCACGGCGCTCACCCGAACATGCACGGGAAGCAGAAAGTGGACAGGCAGCAGATGCCCCAGCCCGTGCCGTCGCACTCCCCGCAGCAGTGGCAGCACGTCAGGTCCCACTCGCGCCCCATCCCAGCGGGCACCGCCGGGACGTTCACCGGCGCGAACTGCGGCTGGACACCGGCCACCGTCGGCGCGCCTCCCATGTTTGTTGCCGGAGGGTAGGCCTGCTCCAGGGAGCAGTACTCGGTCGGCCTGGTCGTCATATTCTTGCGCGTCGCTGCAAGTAGGGGGCGCACTCCACCAGCCCAAGCCACGCCACCGCCTTCCGATGTGTCTCGCTTGGTCCTGTCAGCCGCGCCTGGCTCATTGACGCCGTTAGGTGGCAGGCAACGGCAGCCCCCGGCCCACGGTACACGCAACACGTTGTCAGGAGTCCAGACAAGATTCCCCGCCCCTGCCTGTTCGCGCAAGAGTTCCTGCCACCTCGGACCCACCTATTTGCCATGTCCCAACGGTAATTTTCGGGCTAGTACATTAGCGCAATACTTCAGAAGAGCGGGAATCAGCCAGTACCCGCCCACCACGAGAGCGGGAATCACGGATTCCGGCCTCTTGTGCCCTGGCGCGGGGGCGGGACATGGGTGGCGTGTACTCCACACCAGGGTGTGACATGAAGGGTGGGGGCAGGTATAGCAACACACGACATCTTGCCTGGCTGTCATGTGAGGGACCCGCATTGAGTTCAGGCCAAGCCTGGACCATGGTTGGGCATGGGCGACCTACAGCGCCTTGTTGTTGTGCTTTCTGTCGCTTCACAATACCGTATCTAGTATATTTTCCTAGTCTACCATCAAGCTCTTTTTCATTAGACCTTTTGTCGATACTGCACGTGCTCAGCACACTAATTCCCATCACAACCAGACCAACGACTGATCATATAGCAGTGCCGTCGCCCGTCCTGGGCCTGCCATTTCACGCCACGTGCCCCCGGCTGGCATAATGGTTCCCTTAGATGTCTCACTACACCCGTGCGAACGGACACGATTGGCCATCCTCATGGGCCTGTGACAACAACTGTTTGCACATTTTTTGACAGTACATTCCTCATCGTGACGTTCAGCTGGGTCCATACGCGGGGTGCCAATGGATCAGTGGATTTGCACCCAATCCTAGCAGCGAGTTATCCCCAGGGCGCACTATTCCAGGCAGCTGAAAACCCACCGTGATGAACTATACGCCACATTCCGTTAAGGCCTTTCCGTTGGCTGTCATATACTTCTGTCTTTGGTCCCGCATACAGTTGCTCATCACGGGACATCACTACAGCCCAATTTCATAATCTGTTCCCGATTGTGTTCCTGCATAGTTGTTCTTAGTACTCATCCGTTTTCTTTTCCCTTCAGACATAATGACCTGCTACTTGTATGAAAGCATGTTCAGTTCTCATTGGACCCTGGCGGACGCCCTTTTCAGTCACGGTTGTCCACCTGTCCTTTCATGAAGGGACAGGCGCTGTTTCAGCAATTTCACGGCTGCACAATAACGTAACATGCTCAAAGGGTCAACCTGCCATGGAGCGTGTTGCTTGCACCGTGTATTAACTGCTCATTGACGCCAGATTCATGCATCCCTCTGTCATGTACACAATTCATGCTCAATCAGCCTTACAACTCACGGCACTTCCTTTGTGCCCTTTTTCATGCTCGAGTCATGACCAGTTGTCTCATCCCATCTTTTTTTGCCTACTGCCCATATAAAGCATACCAAACCCATTCTAGCACGCTTATTACAGTTTGTAATCTTGGAATAGCTTAGCCGCTAGCGTCATCTCCTTGCGCAGCTATATTTTCCCATATTTGCCAGACCAGATTCCTCGTGCCCTTCTCCTGGCTGAAGCTTCAAGTCGGGCATACACAGCCCCAGCCTCGTATTTCTGCCTTTCTTTCAGTGATCCGTCAATGTGCATGACTCAGAAGTGCTGCGCATCAACATATTCGCAGTGACTTTCGTTTACCAAACGTCTGACATATGCTCACCATGCCTAGACGCCTGACGATTCTGGATGACTGCTTTAACATCCCACACACCAGAATCAACATCAACTTCACCTTTTTAAGTCATGCCCAACTATTGCTCCTTTCCTTTTATCCATACATTAGCTTAATAATCAGATCCCGCTCCAGTCAAACGCCCTGTCAGTCCTCAAGACACATCATATTATAATGGTGGTCATTGTACTTGACACCCCCAAGTCCCCCAACCCGCCCAGCACGGAGCGGATGCTCTCACAGCCGCGGGCGCGTGCAGAGGCGCTGAACATCCAGAAGTTTGGGACGTAAGGAAAAGGTCCTGTGCTCTCTGAAGCTATCCGAACGCGCGACAGTACTTTCGCATAGGTGGTCAATGTGGCAGGTGGCCGGTGCAGAGAGAATGAACGATCTGAATACCCCCCCATACTTTGCTCATTGTTTGCAAAAGGAACTTTGCTACGTTACTTGCGTATAGAGTTCGCCGAACAAGGGATTGTTCTCAATTTCAATGGGCACGATTCATTGCATGTCGTGACCCGAGCAAGCAACCTCTGCCAATATGGTAGACATATATTTTGTCATGCTAAAGGCTTTCAAAGCATTTCTTGAAAATGAAATCAGCAGGGTTCCTTCAATCACGCTTGTTTATGTTTGGGGCATCATCCCCATCCACTGTTTTGGTTGACATCTTGAGCGATATCAAATTGAAAATGGAATAGCACCGTGCAGGTCACAGAAAACTGATTTGTCTCAGGCGCCTTGCTAGAAAGGGAGCTTCTGAGAAATTTGGGCTCTTTCCCACAGCCTGACAGTACAGCTATTGCTCTTTTGTTGTTTATTTGGTTCGCAAGGTTCTCTGGACTTTGCAAACCTGCAGATGAACGTCTGAAATGAGCATTTTAACAGCTTGCATGGTCAGAATTGAAGTTGCTGATCTGTGGATAAGAGTTCGAGCATCAGACTCTTCTGTGTTTGCTTCGCTATTCTGCTCTTGGTGTTGGCGGAGGGTCTGTGTTCTGGTAGCCCATACTCTATGCTGGTTTCTGAATGATTGGAAACTTGTGGGATGCTTGTGCATCGACATGTGAGTGTTGATACCATTTGATTGACATAGTATGTCGCGAAATTGTTGTATAGGCATTTGTGATTGATGAGGATTCCAGGGTACAAATTGGCAGGCTGAAAGAAGTGTAGCTGCTTGTGTTTGAACAGTATTTCTGGTCCAGGATGAACAAATATATGAGCATGCCTCCGTGTGTGGGGTGGGTGGGTGGGTAATTGGGTGGGGGTGGGGGTGGGGGTGGGGGTGGGGGGGGGAGGGTGGTGGGGGGGGGTCTTTTGAAAGCGCTTGTTGGCACCTCATGTTCGGCCATGGGGTGGGAACTGCACTCCTGGTCTGCGCTGTAGGAGCGGTCTGTTCCACCAATGAAGCTCACATCATTCAAGAAGACATTATTGTGGCCTCCTTGCTGTAGTTGACAACCACAAGATGTGGGTGTCTGTGAGTAAACCAGAGTTTACTCACAGTTTGGCGGCTGTGGATTGCAATATGTTTTCCATTTTAGCGTTCGGATTGGGAAAGAGGTGGCGTACATCGAAACTCTGCAACATGACCAGCTGGGAATGTAAATTGCTATCCCAAAGAACATGACAGCGATCGTTGGCTGGGAAATTGCGAAAGTTAATATACTATGGGCAGTTTCCACTATACTACTAAATGACAACATGAATACAAGACAAACATGAAATCGTCATTACTGTGGCGCGGGGTTATCACTACTGTGGCTCGCATCCAAAGGAGAACAGAATGTATTCCTGAATATTGCATTTTGGAGTGTAAACCAGACAGTGCATAATAAATAAATTCATGCGGCTATCATAAAGACACGCCATTTCAGAGTACACAAAAAATGTAAACCGGACGACAGGAAAGCAATATATGTAATGAGCAGTAGCCAACATCGAAAAGTGGGCCATCTCCAAAGGAAATGGAGGTGGCGGGACAAGAATGCAGCAAGGTGCGAACTCTCCATGGAAAATTAGAAAAGGGCTAAGGCGAATCGAAGGAAGAAGCTCAGACATGTGCCAGCAATTGTCTTTGACTTTCCCATTATCTCCATTTGCAAGGTGCCCATGGACAGCGCCTGACGACACCGGATTTAGTTGCAAGAGTGCCCTCAACTTGACATCCGTTAGGTCCGCCCACTAAGCCGTTATTAGTTTGGAATCGAAGCGGCAGAAATTTTCGCCTTGGACAACTGTTGGCGCCACCGTGTTCTTTCCATTCACCCCCAGCTTTCCCATCTTCAGGTAAGCCTCCTCGAAATCTTTGAAGAATGCACTCTTGCTTTTGGCGTACTTCTCCACATACGGCCTAGTTTCCGGATCTTCGGCGAGTACTTTGTCGGATTGGAAGGCGCCGTTGAAGCGAGGGTTGTTTCCCAGCAGCTCAATGTAGTATTTGTTGTCGAAGGTTTTGGGCGTCTCATCCAATTGGGGAGGGCGCCTGAAGAAAAAACGCACCCTTCCAATTGTGTGCGCACCACTCAGCGCCACCAGGTCCTGTTTAGGCGTGTCATGTCTTGATCAGCGAAGTTGCCAAGAAAACTCAGGCATGTTGGAATGGTCGTGAGCGAGTTTGCAGAATCTTGATCAAATCGTCAACAAGCACTCGGGAGCAATCTGAACAAAGCGACGTGTACAGCATCCACAACGTAGGCACATGAAGAGTGCTGCACTAAGCCGGCATCCAGGACATGGATCCAGACTGTCCGAGACGAAAATTCATCAACGCTGAATGATCAATCTGCCATTTTGTCAAACGGTACTTGACAGTGAGCAGAACCGGCAGTGTGATACTGGCAACGAGTCCAGGCCCTTACTTGCACAGTGTATGTGTTGCCTGTAAACAGCTTCTTCAGCTCGTCCGCGCTCTGGAATGGACTGGGCAGGTTGTCCATGGTATCTATCTTGTCCTTAGGCACATCTTTCCTCCCAAGTTCCACCTTCATTTTCGGACCACCTGCTGTTGCCACTGCTTCGGCTCCAGCAATCTGAGAATGCAATTCGCAGCATTCGGAGGAATGAGTTGAGTCGACTCTTGGAATCCCGTTGTCGGGTACATTAAACTCGGTATGCTCTCCTCACCCCCACTCAAAAACACTCATTATTTCACCATGAGCACGTACCTCTGCTGCGATGCCGTGGTGCTTCCCTCAAAACACAGTGACGCGCTTTTGTCCATTTATTCAGGTACCCCTACAGTCCATGCGTATTGCTAGCAATATCCGTCAGTGCTACCGAGTGTTTGGGTTTCCCGTCTCAATCTGATCCTCAATAGCGCCAGAGTGTTGTTATGTGCGGGAGGCCTCAAGGTATCCTTGTTGGGATGAGCGCGGGCGAGGTGATCGAGGGTTGCTGCGCTTCCTCCGCCCTCCATCTGCTGCCTGCTTGCCTCTCACAAATATACACCCCAGTGTCCGAAAACACGTCGGCCAAATGTTGCTTTTGGATTGCCAGTCCTTTTCAGAAAGTGGACCTTTCTGAAAAGCTACATTTGCTTCCGCTGCGCAAGATTTCAGGACGGGAGCGTGATTTCCGTCTCATTGGTCACTCGAACTTCGCTTTCAGAAAGAACCACGTTTGCGATGCCAACTGCGATGCAATTTTGATTAAAATTGGCACCATGACTGTGATTCAGGTGGCATAAAAGTGGCATCAATTAGTGTCAAATGGCGTCGCAATTGACGTCGAAAAAATGTCGTTTCCTGCTGGTGCTTGTTACTTGCTGGACATGACGTAACCCTAGCCAAGGGCGACAGCAGCGGCATACAACTAGCCCCATCGTCCACACGACAATTGATTTCCCGATGCTTTATTTCTGTGTCAAACTCCAGGTTGAGTGTGGTCTGTCGCCATTACAAAGTGCAGCCATTCCCAATATGGAAGCTCATTAGATGTTGTGACGCGTCCCTCAACCCAACTGCCATGCATGCGCCTGCACCATTCAAATGGCTGCAATGGCAGGAACGGGCAGCCTGAGTGCACGAATATGTGTCGTAACGTTCATGCACATTTCAAACAGAGGTCGCTCAGCATCTATCCTGTTCCGGTTCGGGGTTGATCGTCAATATGCTGACCAGAAGGAAAAAACAGGTGTTACTACATCAGGCACATTTGAATTGTTCCCAAAACGTTCCATTCGCTGGTCTCAAAAGTGTTCTCGAAAAGAGATTATTTTTTGGTGTTTCCCACCTAACAAAGTGGCATGGACATGCATCCACTAACATTTCTTTTGTGGCATCAGTGTAAGTAATCGCGCATCAAGGTTTCGCCACCACGGCATAGATAATCTGCCACGACGACTACGTCAGAGGTGGCGCCATGGCGTCAGCCTAATCATCAACACTAAGTTCCCATTGTCCAACGCAGCGACACCTTTGAAGTTCAAGAGAATGTTCCGCCACTGCCATACCGACAGCGCTCAACTGTTGCGGACATCACACATGAAACACGCACACGACACTCACCTGAATCAAGTCAGCCATTGTGACGGGGCAGTTCATGTCCTTCAGGTTCGCGTGCAAATCGGTCAGGACGTCGATGCCCACCGCCAGCCCGTTGTTCTGGACCTCCCCAGCCTCGTACTGCAGGCTGCCGTTGGGCCCCGTCTGCAGGCTGCTGTTCTTGGCGTTGAAAGTCCCCGCGTCGTGGAATGCCGCCCTGAGGAACAGTCCGCCCAGCAGGGGGATCTCCGCCCTGCCCCCCTTGCGCAGGACGAACCTCACCGCCTTCGTCGTGGTGTCCATCACCTGCCTCTGCGCATCGGCGTCGCCGTAGATCTCGGGCTGAAGCACGCCCGCGGCCAGCGCCGGCCGGGCCGCGGGGTAGACGCCGGCGCCTAGGGTCGCGGCGATAGCGGCGGCGCCCAGAATCATGGTTCGCCTGCCCATGTCGAACCGCGAATCGCAATCGACTCTGACGTCCCGGGCGTGGGCTATTGCCGTCACACGACGCTTGGCATGAGAGCTCATGCCCCTTCTTGAAGAGGGTCGCCGGAGCAGGCGCGCCGGCATTCGCCCCGCACCGAGGGGTGCATGTCGGACGGTGGCTCGGAAACGCGTGGCGGAGACCATGCTGGTTGCTTGCTGCGCCATGGCAAAACTCGCTCTCCTGCGGCCGTGACAGAGTCGTCAGGACGGGCGCCCAATGTGTCGGCACTGGTGCGACAGCTTTTGTCGGACCTCAGAAAGCTCAAGCCTTGGAAAGGTCACAAGTTCGCACAGCGCGTTATGTGCGGATAGGAAAACACTGCTGACGACGCACACGCAATCCGCGCCTAACAACGCCGTTCCCACACGGTATGTTCCAAGTGTTTCCAGGCTTCTTAGCAAGCTGCGCATCCGTTCAATCTATGCTTGGCCTTGAGGATGCACTCCCTTTTCGTTCCAGAAAAGAGTACACGTCATCGGAATGCGCACCAGGGCTCCAACAGATCCCTGAATATGGCGTCTGACGCACACTGGACGTCACTGGGTGGGCGATTCGCGCCAACGGCAACTCCAATGCGCAGACCAACAAGCGCAGACCTGCAGCACTCCCTGTGAGCGATAACAGGTCCGAGGCCGCCGCATGCACAGACTGTGGGTGGCGTCGGGCGGAAGAGCAACAGCAATTGCCAACACCAGGGCCAGATGCCTTGCCGGGGACTTCCAGGCCGCTGGCGAGATTCTTGCTACGGCGGAAGCCCACGTGATGGCAGGGCGAACTGTGCCCAGCCGTCCTTAAGTCGGCTGCAATTACCCCGGCCGACGAAGCCGGAGCCCTGCTCTGCTATCGTGTACCAGCGAAACCGCGCTCGCATTTGTCTCACACTTTCGTTGGGCCGGCCCAATGCCTTCGCTCCCCATCGACGGTGTTGAACACCCAGCCCGTGGCCCCCGAGCGAACACCAGCTAAGCAAGGCCCTTCAGAAGAGGGCTTTGGAAACTGGGAGAATGTTCTGTGCGCCGCGTCCTCTACATTGGATCGCCACGTCAGTACCCGCACCACTCCCAAAGAGCTCCCCACGAACTGTGCTTGTGGGGACGTTCTTTCGAGCGACAGGCGGCCGAGCCTGACCCATCCACTCACCGCAGGTCTGCGGACAAAAGCAGCTTGCCGCTCGACGACGCCTTTGGCCGCGGGCGACGATTTACGCGCGGCGCAGGCGGAAACCTCAGCAGGACGCGTTCTTGCGCACTTTTGTGTGTTGGATGATTGGTGACGTGTCACATTCTACGCACGGTCCAAGATCCGCGTCCATGAATGCGGGCAACTGATCAGCTGCAAATGGACGTTGCTGCGAAGACGCCAGTGCATTTCTCTTCACGCGCTGAGATGGGGCCCCAAGGATCCTGCGGGCTCAGCATCCGCCAAGGCCTGCAGAAGCGCAGCCCCCTGCGCAGAGGGCATTGCTCGACGGCGCAGCTTGCTCAAGATGCAGCACATCCGCCGGCAATGTGGCTTCTAAATTTCGAACAAATCCAAATATACAAGGGGGCGTCGCAACAAGCCTCACGGGCTTGTGGCAAGTGCTGGAAAGCAATGATTGCATGCCGCAGAGGGCGGACCTTCCCTTCGAGAGCGGCCCCTCTCCCCAATGGGCGGATGAGAGCATCGCTGGGGGAAGGAAGAAGTCGCGCTGAAGCGCTGCGGCATTAAACAGCAGGGAGTGCAGTGGCCATCTCCACTCGGGGGCGCTGTAATGGTGAGCATACTCGGCCTATAGCGTTGCGCCACTGTGTAATGAGAGTTGATGTTTCTGTCACATAGTTACTGTTTCCTTTGGTAAAATGGCAAGTTCGATGTACTACAGCAGTAAACGCCTTTTCAGAAATAGTCAACCACAGTGCAGGACCTGGACCAAACGTTCCAATAGTCAAGGGTGCTACCTTTTTTCATGCCTGCTTGCGATGCCGGTCAAAGTACTGCACGGGAAAGCAGTGCTCGCTTTCACGCAATGCCCTCCCCGTACCTTGTAAGATTGACTGGCAACTATCAGTACTAACGAACACTGCCGATCTTTTGAAGTCAAACGACTAGGTGATGCGAGATGGCCATACCTCTCCAAGCTGCACGAGCAACTGGCTGTTGTGAGCCCCAACTGCTGCGATCACCACACGAGGAGCGATTCGAACACAGCCACATGATTTGCAACTCCTGATAAGACACGGCACACTGCACAACTGGCAGCAGCAAAGCTTTGAGCTCAAGCTGGAACGTTTCAATTCAACGAATACGAAGAATCAGCACAACACCCACAACTCATGCATTACAAAATCATGTCTGGGAGAACAGCGCCATGCAAATTGGAGACAATCTGAGAAACGACGCCTTGGCAAGGTGCAAACCCCAACACAGAAAATCCACGAATTGTGCTAGGAGCAGGGGATGTGGAGAGAACGATGCGAATGCCAAAGCGTCATGCCAATAGCCGCAAGCATCCCAGTATAGTCGCAATCACATCTCAGCAATTGCAGAAGAGCTATCAATGTTGCAGCAAGGGACATGTGTACAAGTCGGCATTTGTTTGGCTGCAGGCATTGCGGTGTCCATCAGGCCCTAATGAGCTTTGCATCGAAACGACAGAAGTTGCCACCAGAGGGAAGTTCTGGTGCCACCGTGTTCTTGGCATTGATTCCCTTCATCCCCATCTTTAGGTAGGCATCCTCAAAAGCCTTGAAAAAGGCGCTCTTGTCACTGGCGAATGTTTCGACAATTGCCTTTGTGGTGGGATTTGACACGAGTGCCCTGTCAGATGGGAATGCCCCTTCTCCATTCAGCAGCTCCTTGTAGTAAACATTGTCAAAGGTTTTGGGGGTCCCTTCCAGCTCTGGGGGAGTTTTGGGGAAGAAGCGTGCCTTTCCAATGGTGTGGGCGCCGCTAAGAGCCACCAGATCCTGGAGTGGACACAACAAGAAATGATCGTCAAGTTCCTCGCCATGAGTAGAGGATCAGTTCAATTGGCATCGAACTGTATGCAATCACTCATATCTCCGGAACATAATGCAATTTGGCATTTGGCATTCAGCAATTTGACATAGTGCTTACAGGGAAGTGCAACAGGAAGTTGCAGGAACTTACAGGAAGTTCTCAACAAAATCTGCAATTCTGACGTTCCCTGAATGCGATGTGTAGTTTCGACTGAAGGAGCTTGACAGTGGCAAAACAAGACAGCATGTGGCTCTGTGTGGCTGTATGTCACATGCGCAAGGGTGCATGCGACAACAATACTTCATCGAGCCACTGCTTGCTGGGGCAGCAAAAGGAACGCCAAAACATAGGTCATGGAAGGCACAGTGATCAATGTTGACAATTCCTGGGGATGAGTGGGTCGCCTTGCCTGTGTGGTGTATGTGTTGCCCTCGAAGAGGTCTATCAGCTCCTTAGCAGTGTTGCCGGGGCTTGGCAACTGGGTCATGACGTCATTGGAGCCTTCAGTGACGTCCATCCTGCCAATGGGGACCTTGATCTTGGGACCACCCGCAATGGCGACAGATTCTGCCCCAGCAATCTAATGACACAGTAGACAATGCAGTGTGAACTGAATGTGACAACTCACGAGTGGTTAGCTGCAAAGCGCGTGGCGTCTTATGTACCAGCATGGTGCAAACAGTGTGGCATCTTATATATCGGCAAGCTGCAAAAAGAGCGTGGTGTCACATATGCCAGGATGTGTTTATTCATCAATGCAGGGCAGTATGCTGCAGCAAACAGTAAACACACGATCGCTCAGGACCTCTGTAATCTTGTCTCCACTTCGGGCAATTTTCAGTGCTTTCTGCTGACTGGAGGCAACTGTGCAGAATTGGTCCCAGGGAACATATATGGAGTCAATCATGGTGCCTGTCATTGACTCCAACGTTCGGAGGCAAGTGGTCCTTCACATGTCTGCACATGCAAACCTGCCAAAAAAATTGCAGATATGCAGATCAAAATGCAGATATGTACAAAGATGCAAGACATCCCGAACCGCAAAACCAGGTGCCCCGCGGTTGGCTCAGCCAACCTGAATCAGGTCGGCCATCGTGACAGGGCAGTTCATCTTCTTCAAATCCTGGTGCAGGTCGACGAGGACGTCGATGCCGGGCTTCAGCCCCGCATTCTGCGGCTGCTTCTCCTCGTACTGCAGGCTGCCATTGGCGCCCGTCTGTATGCTGCCGTCCTTGGCGTTGAAGGTCCCCGCGTCGTGGAACGCCGCCCTCAGCAGGGCGCCCGCCAGCAGGGGCACCTCGGACCGGCCCCTCCTGGGCAGCACGTATCGCACAGCCTTGGTCGTCGTGTCGAAGACCGCCTGCTGCGCATCCTCATCACCATAGATCTCGGGCTGAAGCACGCCTGCGGCAAACGCGGGAGGCGCCGCGGGACTGACGCCGGCGCCGAGCGCCGCGGCTAGTGTCGCGGCTCCCAACATGAGGCTCCGCCTGCCGAGATCGACGCCCGAATGCTCCTGGGGCGTGACGTCCTGGCCATTGTCGATGATTGTTTCCGTCACGCGGTGTGCGGCCTGGGTGGCGGATCGCAGGGAGGGCCGGGGGAGCCTGGCCGCCGGGCGGAGGGGGGCGCCCTGGAGGCGCGCGGCGGAAGCCGTGCCGCCAACTGGGAGCGACATTTTCCCTTTTCAAAGTCCTGCGGGAAGGGGAAAGTCGTCACAAAGGTTGCGATGTAACCCTTTGTTGGGACATTCGCTTGCATGAGAATGCCGAATGCCAGGGAACCTCAGCAACGGCAAACTGACCCAGATTCCGGTTGGTGTGTTCTGGACGAGGCACAAAAGTAATATGTGCTTCGCGCGCAGCGCGTCCACTGGAACAGAACAACGGCCCATCGAGCTGAAAGGTCTGAATGCTGCAAATGGCTGCAATGAGAGCCAGGATGTTGCCCTATCCTGTGCGAAACTCCAAATGTTTCATGATGCAAGGGCAGTGCCAATGCACAGGCTGGACAGGACAGAGGGATCCATCTCATTGCTGACGTGGACACCAAAGATCGTGGATTGCCGATCCGATCCTTGAGCGCAGCCACACCGCGGCTGGCGTTGCGACAGCGGCGCCAGCCTCGCGAACAAGGTGCCACGTTCCTAGACACTCGTTAGGCGCGTTCGGAGGGGGAGCTGGCTTCGCTGGCCCCCTGTCCTGGCATGAATGCGCAACATGCCCAACATTGGCCCAGGATCAACATCGGGGGTCCCTTCAGGACTGCATCTATGCCTGGGCAGTGGGCTTTGCGGGCAACATCGCGCCTAGACTCGCCATTCGAGTCTCCGATAGAGAAGATCAACACCCTTTTTAAAAGGCGCCGACCTTCCCTTCTGCGTTGGGACGCATGTCGACATTTGATAGCCCCATGTCGAGGCGCACGTGTCCACCGGCGTGGTGGTCGTTACGGGGTCTACCTGCGCGTGTCCGCACCCGTCGGCTGCTTCTCGGGCTATTCCGCGCCGCCGCAGCCTCTCTGCAGCGTTGTTTTCACAGCACGACGTCGCTGGCGTTCGTGTGCGGCAGCCTGCACGTGGCCTTGGCGAACTCCAGTGGATATCGATGTGGCAAGCCGATGAATGCACCAACACTGGAATACACCAAATGCTTAGGACGTTTCCACCTAAATTTTCCAGATACTTCCGTGCGCACATGGCGCCCAGGAGGCTGGGAAGGATGCGGGTGACCTTGGAACGAACGGCAGCCCGTGGTGCCCTTTCGCTGACTTCCCGGAGCGTTGTATCCCCTGCTTACATTTTGAACCACCGCAGCCTCGCCCTCTATTCCATTTAAATCTGCCTTGCGCTGCTCGCGCATTGCCACACTTCGGCAAAAGAAACAAGCGGATCGTCTTTCTCTCCATGCTATCTGCGAGGGCGCACCCAGCGCTTTCCTGTGTGGTGGCAAGGCACGTGTTTCTCTTAGTGTCACAGTCGTGAGACCCAATGCAAGCCCCACGGCTGGTACCTGCAACTTACCAATGTCGCCACATCGTGCCGGGGTCCCCCTTTTCCACGTGACGACAGCCATTTTTTAAAGCATGCGAACAAGGCAACAGCCCCAATTGTCCAGCACAATGCTCTTGGGCACTCCCCATAAGGTCAGGAGTCATACTAGTTAGTGGTGAATCTATTGCCCCACGGAAGCGGGGCATGGTGTGCGAGGGATGCAGAGTACAGTGCTTGAGTCCAGCGTCATCTGGCACCACAACCTCAGTTTCGGTACGCGTTGGTCGCTCCAAAATGGCCAGGATCACTTCTCATCTTAATTCTCTTCGCAGCAGCGCTACTTTGCCATCAGCTGTACATATGGGCTCCTCAAAGGCAGTGGCTGGATCAATCATAGCATTTAATCTTCAACGATGACAGGGTTGCGCCCAAGAGGAAATCTCTTCAAACAGGGCTTTTCAGCCACAGTGCAGCACTCTGGGACATTTAACTTCGTTCCCACAGCTTGCAGGCATCAAATCCAGCGGCGATCGCCCACGTTGAAACACCAAAAAGTCGCCCCTCTTCCCACGGCGCACTGGATGATGCATTCCAGAACGGACTCAACCTCAAGCATGACACGAGGCTACCTTCTCTGTCGTAGCCGCAGCCCCGTTCCGACCATCGTCAGCACATTTCGTCGCCTCCCACGACGATCCCCGATTCGTGCGTCTGTGGCCCTGCAGACACGCAACACCCATTCATATTCATTCATTGACATTGACGCTGATGCGGTCCTCCGCTCTCGCGCTGTGGAACGACGGAAGGCACTCCTGCGCCGCCAACGGTTCCAACAGGCGTTGACGCAGATTTTGCAAGGGGGCGCAGCGCGTGGCTCGCATGTATGGGGCGTCACCGCCAGTGTGGGGGGCACGGGGCAGGGCGTGCGGGGCGTCCCCTCGTTTGAGGGAAAGTGTGACTCAGCAGTGCTCGTCCAGCACTCATCACTCACACACACGGTGTGTCGTCCACATGCAGCGCTTCGTACCTGTTTTGCCGAGAACGGCAACAGCGAGGTTGAATTGGCGGCAGAGCAACAAGCACCGTGTGCATAGCGTTTTCTGCAGTGGTGCTTGCTGATTTTCTTCTGTTTCCGATTTGCTGACTAAAAGACGGAACATGGGGAAGATTTGGATGTGGCTGAATGAGCTGCAGTGAAACGTTGGTGCAGATTTTGTATTTTGCTGCGTTGTACATTGGATTCCAATGAACCAACCAGGAGCACTGTTTTGCTCCAGTAAAATGGGAAGCTACCAGCTACCTCCTTGCCTTGGTGTGCAAAATTTCATGAATGAATGGCCGCAGATTGTCATTCTTCAGCTAATTCGAGCCAATCTCGATAGTTGCGGTCGTTGGCAGTTAAAACACGCACCGTTGGCGAATGTTCAATGGGGTTTGACAATTGAGAGCTCCGGGGGTACACCCCGTAGCAGGCAGTTGAGGAGGGGTCAAAGCGTCGATCCGGCGTTTTTTAACCGAGAGGGGCGCAAAGCCTCGGCACGAACAGGTCAAAGTTTTTTTTGTCCGTTCGCGCGAGCAGTGCAAGTTGAGAGTCCTTGCCATCGCGCCCAGGGCTCCTGGCTGGTCGACATGGTTCAGGTGGACTTCACTGTCGGAAAGTTTCCGTGGGCAGGTACCGTCCTTTGTTTCGCGTTCCTCGGAGATCCGCGCAGATCTCATCGCCCCAAAAGCAAGCTCCGTCCGCTGATCACGAAAAAATCCGTGCTGCGTGGTGCCCGACTGCCCGGTGTCCGTTGTTTCGCCTCTGCTGGGGTGCGGCGTCTGGAACGACAGCAATCCCGTCGCTTTCCTGGCCTCGATCAAAGCCTACGCCTGCTGGCCGCTGCAGACGTTTTGCTTTCCTTGGGGCAAAGTTGCTGGAGAAATCCAAAGGCAGACGGCGCGTGCTTCAGCCTTCGGATCTTGTCCCACGTCAAGGTCGTATCGAATCGGCGCGTTGCCTTTGGACTTGTGCGCATTTCTGCGGCCATTCTTAGTGTCGCTGACGAGGAGATCCTCGAGTTGCAACGGGCGTTGGTCTGTACGAGGGCGGGGATGTTCGACAGACTTCGTGGTGTCCTTCATGCTGACCTGAGATTTCCTGCGGTCCGCCTGCCGTGACAGAAAGTGATGTCAAGTGCCTGGTTCGTCAGAGCACCAAACAAAAAAATGCTGGGAAGAGGCACATCGGGCCCCCCACTTCAGCTCACTGTCAACCCCAAGACCAACGATCTAAGAAAATAGCAGCAGCCCAAACATGGGAACGGCAATAAAATGTGTCCTGCCCATGGTGGCTCAAGTGCAGTACATCCTGAGGAATCTGTGCTTGCAGGCAGTGCCAAGGATGACTGTGGGTTGCCCCTGGGCCTCACTCTGCAACCTTTTGCAAAGGTGCCCAGCTTGCAGCGGGGAAGGGATAGCCTTCAGAAGGCGGCATCCATTCCCAGATGCTCGGATTGCTACTCGTGAGTTAGACCAGTTCATACTATATCATCCAGTCCTATTTTGCAGATAAATGTCTTGGTCACAGCAGCTCCCCTGTACCAACATAAGGGCTATGAACAGAGAAGATAGGCCGTTGGCGTGTGAATCGGTTTTGTCACATTTGAATGCACACCAGACGTGCAGTCTCTGCTGTCACGTCACTATACAAAGACCTATAACACCGGATTCAACCCCAAAGGCAAAAGTCTGAGCCTTGGTAGTCAAGGTGACATTTTGTGTCGTGGATGGGATGTGTTCATGAATGGGCATTGTGCTATACAACTTGGGACAAGGGATGCATATCTGTGCACTCACCGAACTTGGTGAATCTTGTCTTGATTGTAGTTTCCTCTGAACTCAAGGATTCTCCTTGTGCCTATAAGAAGATGACGAGTCCTGTTCTTTTTTGCCACAGCTTCTTTGCTGTGTTCTGTGACTTGCCGACAGCTGAACATCTGGCAGGACACACAGTTCGCCACAACACAGCAAAAAACTCAATCTCAGTGTGGAAGTGAAGGCAAGAAAGCACTCCTTGGGGCCTCAGCTTGCTGACATGCAGTCCTCATTGCCACCACAGGTACCTGAACTGCTACTGTCCGCTCGATCAGTGGGGCTGGACATGTGCCATATGTGGGATTTATAATGCCCACTCTGAAACAGCCAAACGAAGGTGCGTTAACGTTTGGGTCTGGTGGAGTGTTGTTGCACACCATATAAGCCCTGACAAGTGCCCAGGGCCTAGAGCAAGAGAGGAGGCAGGGCCATTTCTGATCTTGTTGATATGCACTGCGACAGTTTGTTTGGGATGTATAAGCTTTGCTAGCATTCATGTGCCTCTGTATACTGCGTACTGTACCAGATTCTGCTTTGTTATGCCACTGTTTCTGCAGCTCACTGTCATTGTCAATATGGCTGTCAGATATGCAAATATTACCCAAGACAGGCTTCCAGAAGAACTGAAACTCAATTTGCTTGAAGTGGAATGTGATGCACCTGTGGCGGATGATGAAGATGAGGCCCCATGGTCACCACAGGTACACCAAGGAAATGGAATGCAATTAATCCTTCACCTGCATCGTCCTCCCTTGCTTCCTTCTTCCCAGTTCCCTTATGATGCTGCCATTCCCCATTGTGATGCTACTGTGCTACTGCTTGGTAGCTGTGTTAGTTGTCACTCATTTTGGTACAGTTCGATATGCAGGTCCTTGCTGAACGTTCGTTCATTGCTCTTGCGAATTCTGGCATAGAGAGTGTAGTCGCTCTGTTTTGTTGTGCAGCACTGTTGGCATTTTATGTTTTGAGTATATTGTTTTCTGTTCATCGTGTGTTTCAGCTTGCAAGCATGCACCTTATCAATGGTCCAATTACTAGGAGTCGTTTCGTCTATATCCTCTAAGTTGATTGTTCCAAGCTGTCACCCACAGTTATGCCGCTTTCCAAGTGAGGGATGTGCAGTGTATGCCTGCATCCTTCTCTTTGTAATCGTCATTGCGGCATGGTTGTGGACCACAATGGCTCCTTAGCCTCCATCACTGACATTTTCCTCCCTGCACGCAAGGCAAACCTGCCCTCAGAGAGCTGCCCCATCTACATCATGCTTGTGGACACTTGTTCTTCTGACGACTTCTTGGAAGAAATCAAAAATGCCCTGGCCACTGCACTAGAAGCTCTCCCACCCTATGCACTTTTTGGCCTTCTGAGCTTTGATGACAGGGTGAGTGAACCATTTCATGGGTGTTCTGTATAGCTACCAGCAGCTAGTCATAATTTGCCTGGTTGTGTCTGTGATGCAACAATCTCCCATTCAGGAATGCTTTGGATCGGTTTGGAATATCTGAGTTCCTGCTAAGGCCTATTCCGGTTGTTGGAGACGAGGAGGGGGCACAGCTGCTGGCTCCAGTTGCCAAGAGATGATGATTGCAGAGCCGTGTTGGAGAGAAGCATGGAAGTGCACATCTGCTTTGTTTCCGAACATCGATTCCACTAGATAGAACTAGTTGCAGCACTCTCTTGTGCACAAAAGTTGGTCTTCCAGCCATCAGAACTTACGAGCAAGACGGCTGAGCTTTCACTCGTTGCCAAATTACTTTTGTTTTCTTCTTTTCTATGTTGTTGTTGTCATATTTCAATCCTGCTTTTCTGCACGTGACAAGTTTAAGTTTTATTTCAACTTGAATTTGTGTAGTCTGTGGCACGATGCTATGCAGGTGAGCCTGTATGATGTGAAAGGTGCCGTTCCGTCACAAAAGAAGATAGCTGTCCTGGACTCTGGCCCCTTGCTTTGTCCTCTTGGCGATATCATTCCCCTCCAGCGTCTTCTTGCCCCAGTTGGTGACTGCAAGGAGTGTATCCTCAAGGCGTTTGAAGGTTTGCGAGCAAATGCACCTGGCAAGGTTCGGTGAGTCCCTGCTATCTGCAGCTGTCTTAACCTCTTGGCAATATGAAATAGTACTTTCTTTGTTTTGCATTCCCCATGACTGCAGTATGGTTGGTATGCGTGCTGTGCAGTGTCATATGTATTCACCTAGTATTAGGAGAGCTCTGTATTACCTTTTACAATGTGGATAGAGCATCAGCAATTTGCCTGCAGGAGGAAGCAAACCATTCCATGACATGTTTCTTTCATTACTATTAGGCCTTGACCTGTGTCTACATGTGCTGATTATCTGCTGCATTATAGGTGTCCCAATGGCCTGGACGTACCTCTCTCCTTCATAGCCAGTACACGAGCTCCTCAGCATGGTGTGCATGTTTGTTTTTGGCTTGTGTCCTTTTGGTGCTGCCCTCACCACCTGGTGTAGATGAAATCTTAGTCAGCACAGTGTTCTCTACATAGGACAACAACACGGATCCATCTATCACTCCAAGGCGGCCTATCGTGGGCTCACCTTATGAATGCCGAGGCCAGAGCTTTGGCCCAACGATCCAAGCCGTGCTGCAGTATCTGGTGAGTTTGGGTCGAAACGTGCAACAGGCAGTCACCCCCTGCTCATGCCTTCGCAAAGCATGCCAGCTCGTTTCCATGTGAATAGGCAAAACAGAACACTCCAAGACAAAAGTCCACAGACGAATCAGTGTAGACATGCAGGAAATATGCGACACCGATGCCAGCAAGTGTCTCAGTGCGTTGCGTCGTTGGCATGGAAGTTGCATCAATGTGTTGCTGACCAGAAAAGTCAGCAGAAACTCAGCGGCACGTGGCACCACATTCACGTGTAGTGAGTTTGCTTGTGTTTTTGTCAGCAAGGTTTGGATGGCCCCAAGGCTGATGACCCAAGCCTCCACCTGGCAGCAAAGAGCAAGAGGCCTGTGAGGGTGATCAGCTTCCTGGGCGGGCCTCCCAGTCTCGGGCAAGGCAGCCTGATGGATTACTTGGCAAAGACCAAAATGCTCCGAAGCACAAGACCGGAGCGAAACAAACCCACATCGCCAACAAGTGCAGAAATGGAAATGGGGTTTGCGGTGGGCGTGGACGATGTTGCAGAGACAGCTCAAGAGCCGGTGTGTGGAGGGGGCATGTCTCACGTACTGAAGTTTGTGAAAGTTCGCAAGTGATGCCCGCTCAATGAGCCCTATTAACTTGCAAACTGTGCAAGTGAATGTGTGTCAGGACAATGTATTGGTGCCATTCTGTTCACGTTCATCTGCTTCTACTTCTGTGTTCCAAGGTTGTGGTATTCCTCGTTTGAGCAGTATGAATATATGTTGTTGAATTTAGAACACATAAGTGGAGCTGCTGCAGTCCGATCGAATTCAATGCTGCACAAACAGCAAATCTTCTTGAGGGAGGAGAAGAGATAGTTCTTCCTTGTGACAATGATCTGCAACCGATTCAATCACGAAACACCACTGACATTATGCTATTTGTATTTGTGTTGTTCTTGTTGTGTGCATGTTGTGTTGCTTCTTTCACTAGGGATATGCTGCAACCAGATATGCCATGCGAATCTGCCTGCGCAGTTCGCTTGTTACCTGTCTCATTGAAGGAAGGATCAGCGAAGTTTTGTGTCCTGTTGTCGAAGATTTCTGACTTGAAAGGAAAACAGCTGACACAATCGTCATGCACCTCACTGAGCAATGCATTTCAGACTCTGGCTATAAGGCAGAGGTGATGGGAAACATCTGGGTGCTGCAAGGGAAGCACAACACAAATTGCAGAGTGCCAGGGCGGCAGTCCCGTACATGAAGTCCTATTGCATCTGATGTGTCAAGTTCACCATTTCAGTGTCAATGTGGTCACCATACTTGACAAACAGGTGACAGAGAAGGGTGAACTGTGCAAGGTGTCACTATGGCATACTTTTGAAGCATTTTGTTTTCCACTGGATGGTTCGACAATCTTGTTGGTCTGCTATTCACAGGGCATGAAGAAAGCTACTTCCTTGGCTTCTGCATTCTACGAGGAGGCATCCCTGGTGGCGACGTCCCTGGGTGTCAGTATCGACGTGTTTGTGATCTCCAAAGCACCTGTTGGGCTCGATGTGTTGTCAACAATTGCCAACAACACAGGTGGAGGTGTGTGGTTGTACCCAAGTGTGCAGGATGCGATGCTGACTCAGGTTCGTGTGGCAGCACAAACAAGCAGTGAAATGCAGACATCTGTTGAGAAATGGTGCCACTTTGCTCAAAGCTATCTGCCTGTTTGCCCTCAACCCTGAGCAAAAACACTGTGACAGCAAAATCGTCACAAACTGAATAGTGCAGCCAGCATCAAGGTGTAGGGAAATGCCTGGCAATGTCTGCAAGGACAGTGTTTTGTAACAGTCTTCCAAGCCGTGGTCCAGGGAGTCTCCCCAACTGCAAGAACTCGTTGCTGATTATCCCACTGATATGCCTGCTGTTTCTGATTCTTGGCGTTTGCTTGCTGCTACTCAAGATTATTCCCTGTCTGTGGCTGAGGAATTGTTCTGATCAAACCCCAGATGTGCAGCTGTGATTGGCACTGCTGTGTCAAGCATACTGGTGTGATAGGCTTCATTGTGGTGGATGTCGATCCAGCACGCGATGTTTAAATTGTTTGATATTGCAACCATTCAGGCAATGGTGATGCAGTCAGACACTACTGCTTGCACGGACATTGGTAGCTATTCAACAAGCAGAGTGTGAAAAGGAACATAAGGGGAACGCATTGCCATTGATCTTGCATAGGCCTCGCAACTAAGCAAGGTTGTCCAATTGGCATGCGTGAGCACGTTGTTAGGCGACAACACAAAGACAAAGTTCGTTGTTCACATATAAGTGCTTAGTGTCCCAGAATGCACTACATAACTTGCCATTGCAAGGCCGGTTCCACTGCAGCTATTGTTGACAGTAATCCGTTCATGCTGAGCAGAGTTCTGTTCTGCTACTGTGCTGCCTGTGCAGTTGAAGCTCATGTCAGTGGCGAATTGACCATGAAGGGAATGTGGGCCCTTTTGCCGTGTTAGGCGCTGTCTGAAGAACTGTTGGCTTGGGTTGAGTATTTGTGGTCTGACCTCCAGGACCTATATCGCCACCTGTCCTCCCCCCATGCGCAGAACTGCCTTCTCAAAGTGAGAACTTCCCCTGAGTTTCGGGTTGCCAGGCTCTACGGCCGCGTCTTCAAGGACCCCATGTACGATGACGTGTACCATATGATGAGCTGCGACGCCTTTGATGTGGTGACCGTGGATTTCGAGTTCGTTCATAAAGAGGGCTTTGGCAACCCGCCAGCGGCAGTGCCCACAGTGCAGGTCCGAATTTAATTCTTTTCTGCTGTGGCCCTGAGTCAACAAAACCTTGCCCAATTCGTCGTCAAGGCGGCGCTGCCTCCTTGCATTGGCTCAATATATTCTGTTGCGGTGCTGCTGCTCAGGTAGCCTTTCAATATACAACTGTGACAGCCGATGGCCAGGAGCCCAAACTGCAGAGGAGAATGAGGATCTGTACCATACAGGTGGGCTCCCTTTGGCTGGATGGGAATCTGCTCTGACTCCTGAATGTCTCCCATCTATCTCAAGCAGGGGCGATGCAGGTTGCCATGGGCATCTGAACATTGCTGATGTCAAGATATCAGCAGTCGTGCACACATTGTGTCGTTCAGCCTCACGTGGTGCTGCAAAGGCCCGTGTTGCTCACACCTGGCATAGTGATTATTTAAACTTATCGCCTAGTTATATCCGCATTGATATCCTGTGTCAATTGCAAATCTCTGCCGTTCCCCAATTTAGGGCAATGTCGGGCACCAACTGCATGCCTCAAACAAAGCACGACGGCTGCAATCCAGGCTTTTGTCATGTCTTGAAACCGCTATTTGGCATAGATGTGCATTTGCGCCATCACATCATTTACTCAGAGTTGCTGACAGCAGCATGTTGTTGTCAAAGTGCTATGTGCGTTGCCAAACTTGTCAACATGTGGCCAGGTTAGATGTGAATGATGCCGCAGGAAATATGTAGTCAGTGCGACATTGGTTTCATGTGTAATGTGTTTGGCTGTGTACCGACCTGCAGTTCCTATGTCCTTCAGGCGCAGGTTGCCCGAAATCCGGTTGAGATCTTCAACAGTGCAAATGCAGAGTCCATCATCTGCATGTTGTTGCACAAAGTGCTGGCAGCCACTGAGAAGGAGGGCAAGCAGCAGGCTGCCCTGCTGCTGCAAGATTGGTTGGTCATCCTGGCTGCAAGCTACGACAAGCTGACGCATCGCCATGGCGAGGGGCAGCTGCATGAGCAGGTAGCGACAGTGTGGCTGGAATTATACGACATACTGATGGCTCTAAGGGGTCGCCACGTTTATGTTGTCGGCCTTTTGCTCACAATTTGTCCTTCCTCCGCATTTATTCATGATCGCGTTGAAATCGGGGACTATCTGCCGTTCACCACGGTTGACGCTCTTTATTCCATAGTGCAAGATGCATTGCAAGCATGCCAAAACTTGTTTGAAATAACACACGCAATATTGGCATGTGAAAAAACCTTTTTTTTCCAGACGGGGGCTGAATATGTCCAATGTACAGATAGCTGGTGTGGATACAAGCCGACGTGCGGCGCGTCGTTTCCTGATTCGCTGTTTGTGTTGACAGTCGATTGAACGCAGCTCAACGCTGGGATGTACCCCAGGATTTGCGCACCATAGCCCAGTCCGGCTTGGGTAACGTCCAGGGGACCAGCCTTGTACTCGCAGGTGTTGAGCTGTCACTGTACCTGCCAAAAAGTGGCAAGGGTGTGGCGCTTCAACCTCAATCAAGACGATACGCGCTGCGGTATTGATTCAGTCCGTGTGCTTAGTGCTGACGCTCCATTTGATCTCTTGCCCAATTTCACGCAAAGAAGCCAAGCAAGCGCTGCTGCTCCTTCCCTGCTTTTCCCAGGGCCAGCCTTTCGTGCCGTTCGAGGACTGCGAGGCCCTGCAAGCTGTGCCCCGACTGGTGTACGGGCTGCTTCGCAGCCCCCTGATGCTGGGCGGCCAAGTGGGCCCTCTGGCGCACCCCGATTTGCCGACCTTCCTCCGGCACCAGTGGACGAGCCTGCCCCCTTCGCACCTCCACCGCGCCATGTACCCTCAGCTATCGTCTTACTCTTCCGCCAGTGCGCAGGTGTGCACAAGTCCACGCTGACAGGGTTTTCTCGAGCATTGCAAGTCACTGCGTTTGCGGATGCTAGGCGATACTGGGTGCGCAAGTCACGGCTGGCTTGTACATTTACATGACCAGCGATGTCATCTATTGGTGAGCAGAATTAGGTAGGATGCTTTCCTCGCTTCAATTCATATGAACTCGGGTGGTTGTATCACCATTACTAATGCTGGCGTAACGCTGCATTAATACGCAGACGCATGTGCACTGCAGCTAACACACCATGTGTTCGCAATCCCAGCCCGCCAGGACTGGGCCATTGTTCGCTAAGGTTCGGTCGGGATGAAGCAGTCGATTGTAAAGCCAATGGGCCAAACCCCCGCCTGACATCATGTCAATCAGGAAGTCCGATTTCTCTCTGAGGATAATGGCGGCCACTGTGCCACGCTGCCGCCAAGGTAATTCGAAGTTGGCGTGTTGCCATGTGAAGGCAGGCACAGCGCAAGCAATGCACTAATTGCGTGCTCGAGCTCCGGCGTGTCCTGATCTCAAGCGAATCCAATTCGTCGAGAACCGTTGCCTGTGCTGACACAGCGCACATCCTAAACCCCACAACCTGAGGATTTGCACCAATGCACTCAGCGTAACACATTCGATGCTGCGCAGACCCTCCCCAGCCACTCGCTGAGTGTCGCCGCCGTCGCCGGCACAGAAGCGCCCATCTTCCTCTTGGATGCGCTCACGACGGTGCTCGTCTACTACAAGCGCTCCTGCCCGCCCGACCTGCCATTCCCACCCCCTCCCAACAGCCTCCTGAGGACCACAGTGAACGAGCTGCGGCAGAACCGGCGCATGGCGCCAAAGTACAAGGCCGTCCGCCAGGGCGAGGACGACGCGCAGCTGTTCGAGGGCCGCCTGATCGACGAACCGCTGGAAGCGGGTAAGAAACTTGAGGGCGAGGCAGCTGCGGCTTTCACGGGATATTTCCATTTCTTGGAGTGGCTGAGAGGGGCGGCTGCTACGCTGGGCAGTCAGGAAGCTGATTAGGTGGGACTGGGTTTCGTGGGGACTGGCTGGAGTCCAACGTGCGCACAATCGCGGACAAGACGGTGATCAGGTCGCATTGTTCTTCTTCGCCATCAACGTGCATCCTTGAATTGCTTTTGTCATGTTCTGTGACAAATGCAGTTCAAGGATTTGAGCCTTCAACGTGCAGTGGCGACGTTTGGTGGTATGTGCCATCCAAGAGGAGATTCAGAGGGCCCGCTTTGTCTGTCGGTGGCCCGTAGCTATTGGATGATTGCCAGCAGTGCCGAGCGCGGCTCTGGCAGATGCGTGTAGCTGCTATCGTTGGTCAGATTGTGCGGACTGACGGCACCGGCAATTGTCATGGCTCCACCCCATAGAGAGCCAAGACGTGAAAATTCGTTTCTTCAACAGGGCGAGTGTTGTCCATGCACGCGTATGATGACAACGTTTGTTCTAGGGTGAGTGCCCGATCCCAGAGCGCTTCGAAGCCCAATTCTGGGGAAAGACAGCCATGCAGCTCCAGAATCGCCTAGCGTCGGGCAGACGATAGCTTAAGTCAGATCACAGACCACATCCCTACACGACCACATCAGAGAGCCCTCTGCGCGAGCTCTCGAAAATAGCGAGCATAGGAACTGGCGCCAGCCATTCCGACTACAAGCCGAACATCCGCCTGCACGAGGCCAGGACGCCTTCGACATGCGACACAAAATCAGGATCCCTTTGCCGCAGATCGCGGAGATCGGTCTGGTCATGGGCGTCGGCCTCGTCGAACTCCAGCAGCACCAGGTTGTCGGCGGTGGCAGGTCGTTTGGAGTCCCATCGCGTCAGGACGAGGTGGCTGGTGTTCCGGTTGAGGCCCTTGTCTTTGCCGCAGCCCGGTCGCCCCAAATGTGCAGCGCTCACCCCTCGCCATACGTCCCGCACCAAAACGGCCACCTGCGCACCGAGAGGAGTGTGTTGCTGATGTGCAAACGCTCAACGCCGTCTTTGCGCACGATCAGAAGCACAGTGCATTGTCACCGTGCTGAAGATTGTCCTCCATCCATCATTTCCGGATATGAAGATAATGAAGGAGTCATGAGGGTCACAAAGGCCTCCGCAAGACTAATATCCCGAAAGGCTACGAGCGAAGTGACCTTTATGTCCGGAAAAATCGAACATCTGAGGGCCTGCCAAGCCGCAGGCGCACACTGGTACAGAAAGCGCTCCAAATTCGCTGCCCCGTGAAGTGAACAAGGTCCATGGGATCTCAGTTGGGACTGAGGATGTGCCTGTTGGAAATCGAGATGAGGCGCCGAGGATGTGGTTGCGCAACTCACGTCGTTTACGTCCACCTGCATCTCCGACTGCGTCACACCCCTCGCCTCCTCCCTCTCCTCCAATCTTGCCAACTGCGTGTCGTACTGAGCCATCTGCATCTGAAACACAGGCTCGCCCTGGAACGGCCTTCCGGCCAGGGAGCAGATGACGTAGCTCGCTGAAGCCATCCCGAAGAGCGCGGGGGATGTCCCCAGTACCGGAATGGTGCGCACTCTAAAGCCGGGGACAATCTGCGTCACAAAGACAGAGCTGGCAGTTGGAGGCCGACATCCATGTACGCTTCAAAGCTATCAACACACGTGCCAGCCGCCCATCTACTTGTAAAAGTGGGCATCCGCCATTTTGAGATGTTGTTCAAGATGGCAAGATGCCTTGCACTTGCTTTCATAGAAAACAGTGCCCTTACACACTGAAGGTTATGACAGCAGGGTGATGGGCAATGCATCGGCACACTGTCTGCCGATGCCTGTGGCCCACAGTGGGCACCCTGCTGAACGTCTGAAGAGTCTTGTAGAGATTCTGGCGCGAGTGGCCCCGACACTAAGCAATGCCGACTGATTCGCTGCAGCCTATCGGGAACTACAGTGGCGCAAGCGTCAGCTGGTCACCCATGGTATGCCTCGACAGAGAAGGAGGAAGGGTTTCTTTACTTGCTGTGAATCACATCACCCAAAGATGCTGGACGAAAGGCGCCCGTCAGGGGTCACAGACCCCTCAAATTTGAATAGTCGCACCAACATTGGGGTCCAACGCTGGGTAGGGTCACACACCAAAGCCTTAAGCTGCATGCAGCAGCGATGCCTGCAGGCCACTGCGCATGGATGTTGCGATCCGTTATAATATGCGCTGCTGCACAACTGGTGCGGGGAATGTCCATGTGCGATGTACCAAGCGAACTTCTGAGCCAAGCTCGTTGTGCTCCCACCTGGTAGTCCAACGGGTTGCCAGATTCGATGGCACCAAGAGACACAAGTGCGCACTGCGGTTTTTCGGTGGAGAGTAGAACAGGAACACCGCGCTCAATTCCGTGGTTCTTTTTTAACCTGCCATGGCACCAAAGGGGGAGAGCTCAATTTCTGAAGTAAAGCCCGTGGCAATCACCAGCCCAAGAAACAGGACATCACCATGGACCAGGTCCCAGTGGACAGTCGACCAAGCTGCGAAAACCACAACAGGCAGCATTGGGAGAAAATATGACAGATCGCTGCCATTGCATCCACTAGGCAAGGTCCGTCCATCCCTGAAGCTGCTGCTCAAGGGTCGTTGGTGACAATATGCACATGCAAATTGGCCCCTACATCACAAGAAAGAGAAGATAAAAGTGCCGAAGCCCTGCAGCAAGTAGTGGCAACCACATACTGTACCATTGCAAGCTGTTCCGCATTCAATGTGCACTCTATTTCCAGGATCGATGTAGAATGCCTCAGCACAAAGCTTCCAGCAGGCACAATATTCACAGTCACAATGCTGAACCCATGACACCTGTGTCTTACGGCTCGGGCCAAGGGGTCCACACTCGACTCGCTGATGTCGGCAAAGCGCAGCCGCGTGGGATCGGCTTTGGCACCAGCTCCACCCACGCACAAGACCTTCAAGCCTCGGGACACGCAGGCCGCCAGGAGCGACACCTCGCAATGTAGGCACACTGGCAGAGCGTCAGCCAGTATGCAGGCAGGCTGCGATCTCCTTGTTGACAATGTAAGCTCGCCATGTGGAGCAGCAGCGAACATCAGCAGACAGTGCACGAAGGTGTTATACATCACCCTGCTGTCGTAACTTCAAGGTGCAAGGGCATCATATGTATGAAGCCGAATGCAAGGAATCGCGCCATCTTGCACAACTGGAAAAATTGGCAGATGCTAGGACCACGGTTCAAATCCCCAACTGGTTTCTCGACAGCGCTGGATATAACTATGGTCCTTCAATGTGCCAAAGCTGGCAAGCTGTCATTTGCGACTATCTCAGAAACATCGCTCAAGGAAGCGCATGAAAGGCAGTGCTGCAGGTGTGCAACAGTAGTTTGTGACCACCTCACAAACATCGTTCAAGGAAGCACGTGAAAGGCAGTGCCCACAACAGCATTAGGCCATGCACCGCATTGTGGATTGTCACCTTTGTGTCTATATTGTCGATCGCGTCGATCACAAAGTCTGGATTTCCTGTCAAAATGGACCCTTCGCTCTCGTCTGTGTACATAACCACCTGTGCCTCAACTTTTGCCTGCAAACAAGCACTTGCCTAATCAGCCACAGCGCGCATTCAAGTGCTAATGATTAGATCATCACATCAAAGCACATTTAAGCGGCAGCTACACAGTGAAATGTGATGCAATGTTTAGACAATAGAAAAGCGAGCAGTGTACACATTGCTCCATGCGAATGCAGCTACTCAGGAATCCAGTGTAACCTCCTATGCTACCCCACGGTGCCATTGACGAACCCTGCGAATACTGTATTTTCAAGAGGAACGACAACACATCATCCACTGTGCACACCCCATTTCCGACCATCTCCTGCGACGATCTTGTCCACGTTGAATACAGCAAAGCACAAGTCTCCAATGGCAACAGGAAAGCTAGTACCAATAGAGCGATATGTATGGCAACACAACATGCTGTCTGGGTACCCTATATGATCTGCCTGTGTGAAGGTTACACTGGACAGCTTCTTGATAGTTCAATACAATCAGTCCACCATAGGCATTCATGACAGTTTATTGCTCACATGAATGTCAGCACCTCAATGAGTTCTAAGTGGGATCAAGGTCGCACAGCCTCTGGCCTAGCCGTGCCATTAAACTTGTGGAGCTACAGTCCCATCTGCCATTGGTACCTTGGTGCAACTGCTTTGGGTAGCAAGCCATGCCCAGAGTCCCCAAACTTTCACAACACCAATTTCCAACAAAGGCTCCAGAACAGAGTGCTTTGATTGGACAATGCCTGTCATCACATAACAATGCAAGGACAGTATCATGTGCTGCAAAATACTGCCACATTCACCTCAGGCAAAATTTGCTCAAAGTGTTTCTTGAGGCACGTAGCCTTGGGGGTCCCAACATCTTCCCTGGTAGCCACAGCATGTCGATTGAGGGTGGACAGTGAGACAAGGTCAAAGTCAACCAGCCTCAGGTGGCCAACCCCAGAGCGGAGCAAAAGATGTGCAGCATGGCTCCCCACTCCCTGTGGAGCAGCACCAACAACAATGTGAAGAGCTGCAAGCCTCTAAATTCAAGTCCTGGTCAGGTTTGGCTATCAACAAAAGTTCCCTGAGGCTGCATACGATCGTTGGCACTGCTGAGTGAATTCGATGGAGACTCAATAAGCTATTGAGGGCGAATGCATTCAGTCGGATACCTCTTGCTTGCAACCATGCCAGAATAGCCAGATGGATGGAGTGGTAGAAACGCCGGTTACAACCTGAGGCCAAAACTGGCTAGTTCATTGTCACCAGTCGCACATTCCTGACTCCTTGCCAAATGCTCCTCAGCAGGGCATAAAGATCGAGCACACGGCCAGCGCCATGGTTTTACAGCACTGCTTCTCTTTGTTGTCAGTTGAGGATCAACGACATGTTAAATTGAAACTCAAGAACATGCTTAATGGCCCACATAATGCTGTCATTCGTCTGTACACATATATGTCATCTGACAACATCTATTCTCACAATATCCTCTGGACATCTATTCCAGTGAAAAGATAAATCCGCACAACATTCCAATCCATTGTTCCTGCTGATCCACGCCTGAACTCAAGGACTCGTTCACGCTGCTACTGCATTGATTTTGATAATGACCGTGCCATCAGCCCCTAACTTTGGGCTCAATGGGGGAACTTCCAATCCACCAGGTGGAGGTTCAACCAAGCCCATAATGTAAGCTGCTATGGGATCCAACTGAATCGAATGCCAGATATCTGCAATAAATCCCCCAAAATACCACCTCAATTAATCTCTAACCCAAATTCAGTAAGGCTAGACTAGGTTGAGCCTCCCTACAGGTGATTAGGCTTCATTTTGGACCCAATTTCACTCAATTTGAACTGGTTCAAACTTCATACCCAAGTGTGGATGTGGATCATTTGTGCTCCAATATGAGCAAATGGCGGAGTTTGTCCATTTTGACCAATTCAATCACTTGTGCATAGCACATCTGTTGAACTAATAATGTGCGATAGCCACCATCTGATGGTACAAATTTTGATTCTTTGGTATCACACTTCAAAGCTAGAAGGGCTGATTCTGCATTTGTTGGCAAACAGCATTCATATTTCCACAAGTTCTGGTAGTTGTGCAGGGCATCGTCTCAAATCTTGCACCACCCCTAATTCCAGCCCACTCACACGTGGGCACGCAGTGGTAGCAGAGAATACGGTATTACACATGACAGGGACAGCGCACTCCAACAACATGCCACAAGGGGTTTCCTGGAAGGGCACAGCCGCCATTCAGGGTGTTCCGCCCGTCATGCCCTCGGCAGGGCACACATGCACCCTCCGTCCGCTCTTTCCTGTGGTTCAAGTGTACAGGCCTGGGGCCATCCAAGCGCTGAAGTATGAGGGTGCGGACACATCTGGAGAGCTTTCAGCACGCAGCGTAGTCGCGACGTTTTGCAGGGCTGTTCGACTGCCCACGCCCCCCGATCAACATCAGCGCCGCACCCCCAGGCCGACGACCACCACAAAAGACGCCGCCACCCGCCGCTGCGCGTCCTCCCCGAAGAACTGGCAGTTCCGCGTCAGCTGCTCCGACAGGATCTCATCGTCCACAAAGTCGCCGTCCAGTCGATGCCCATCCCCGTCGCGGCTGCCGTGGCTTCCCGCAGCGCAGATTGGCGACGCCCAGGGATACATGCCGCCAATCCAGGCTGCCGGGCCCCGGAGGGGTCTACGGATCAGCGCGGCGGCGAGTCCCGCCCCAAGGGCGGCGCCCAGGGCGAAGACGGCCCAGCTTCTACCGTCGAGCGTGGCGGCGAACGGCATAGAGGCACACTGTATGCGCGGGGGCTGTTGTGGATGCGGATTGGCGCAAAGAAATGCCCCCCTAGGCCGCATTAGAATCGCGTCCCCAATCCAATAGTGCCCGATGCTCACCAGCCTGTCCCACTGCAGCTCGAGCGGGATGCAAACGTTGCACATGCACCAACAGGCTGCCAACCGCAATGCTAAGCAAGAGGTTATTTATGGCAACGTTGATTGGATGAATACCAGGCCAGCGACGCTACGTTAGGGTATCTACTTATACAGTGCGGTAGTCCTTGCGCGTGTGGGAATGAAATTGCAGCTCACAGGTGGACAGTGGTGTACCCCCCAATCTAGGTAACTATTCCGGCTTCTCTGAAGAGCAAGTGGCAGTGGAAACCACGATTTCATGGGCATTGCTGAGGGTCAAAACTGTTAATGAAATGTATGCTAACTGTGTGGGCATGATATTGGAATCTGTAGTGAAAGCGGTGCTGCGAACTGCAGATGCTGAAACGGCGATACAGCACGTGCAATTGCGTCCGATGTCCAAGTACAGAGCGTTTTGGCACAGGTTATGAGGTAGTCCACTTGCTGACAATACGAATGCCTTTAACTGGGGTGGGGAAGGTTTTGTCGACTAGTATGCAGCGGAATACTAATAGGCTCCTGTCAACTCAATCACATTATCAAATAATGGCTGAACGCGGGAAGAAAAGCAATTGCAGCTGTAAACACATATCAGCCAAAGCACCCTTGCACGCGGATGCGCCTCGCAATATTCAGCCCTTGCTCGAGGACTCGGTTCATGGAGCAGCTCCCTCCCCTTTGGTCGAGTCCCTTACGAACGCACAACGTTCAATGAATATTTTTACAATCCACACACAGCACACGATATGAAAAATCTTTGGGCACAGATGCCCACGCTCGTGTTCGACTGACACACCACCTGGCGCCAACGCTCATCCCCAAAACCAAAAATACAAATATAATAACGCAATATGTGACCGATTCAATGATGTTGATTTCCAATGTCCAATCAATCCAATCCAAAACCTGTTGCAAATTCTCGTCCCTGTATGCCACCCGTGTCCAGTGGCAAAACAATCGGCCCACAATCCGGTGAGCCCCGCGAGTTTCCTCCCAAAATGAATCTTTCCTGCGCTATCAAAGACAATTGATAGAATGCGCGGAGACCTGAAAATCGCTCCCACAAATACATCGATGAATGTGCCTAACCCTGAAAATGGTCGCCAGCTGAAAACGCACTCCACGCCACGCTCTCTCTTTCAAGCTCGGCGGCGATCGTCGTCGTCATCATCTTTATCCCGGGGGCCAGTGTACTTGAAGCGCTGATCTGGCGTGGGTACCACTTGTCGTCGGTATGACATCCCTGTTCATAACGACAGTTGCACCGCGTATTGTCAGCACGATTGACGCTGCCGCTTACCTCAGCACCACCACGGGTCCCCAAGTGCCCCCTGACGCACGTGACCGCTGATGATTGCAACCGAATGCCCAAGCATGTTGGACAATTGCCATGATGTGATCGCCACTGATCGATTGCACAACGGGTCGTAATGGTGCCCTCATGCTGCACGATACAACGGGCGCCGCGTGCACCCTCAACAACTTGGTGGTTCCAACTTACTGTCGGTTATCAGGGTCTTCCTTGAGCCAATGCGCTGCCTGACCTCCGCAACGAGGGCCTGCGGATCTGCATGCATACACAGAGATGAATCATTGCCATCAGTTGGGGCAAGGCCTGCACGCGGCGCGACGCAAGCTTGCGCAGCAACACCAGAACGGCGACGCGCCTCTCCGAGCTTGCTGGGGTGCTGACTACAGACACCCCAGACCAAACTGTCCGTCGGCGGCGGGCCGAGCGCGGGCTTCAGTTACCGGCGTTTGGACGCCCAACGCTCGCTCGCGCGGTGCGGCTGACCGCAATCGAGCAAGACATCCTGTGCACGAGGGCACCATCGATATCCGGCATCGTTCCGCGCATAGGTCCATCCGTCTTCATGCGATCGATTGCGAACCAGCGTGACCGGTACCCCGCGGCAATTTCGGAGCGTCCGCAATTTCCGCCCGCCACTGGCGAGCCCAGGCAGCCGCATCGACAACCGCATCGACTGCGCCCACTGAGCAGCGCACCCCCGGATCAAGGTCCCAATGGCATGGAAGCGCGCCTGCGAAATTAAAGGAGGCCGGCCGGGGCGCCGCCCTGGACAGGCAATGACATGTTTCCACCTGCCAGCGGTTCGCATCGACGGTCGCAGCGACGGCGCTAACTGAGCAGCGCACCCCTGGACCAAATTCTCAATCGCATGGAACCGCGCTTGCGGAAATTCAGGATGCCCGCCGACGGGCCCCGGTCAAACGCAGCCGCGATCACAATCCATGTCGGAAAACACACATGACACTTCCGGCACCGCGTGGAACGGTGGAATTTGGGCCGCAACGACCCGTTCCGTCCATCGACACAGCGCCCGCCACAGCTGAACGCGCCTGACTGCGAACAAACAGGCCGAACGTCTGGCGCGCCCGCCATCCCTGCGCACCTGGCCGGGCGGAGGCTTCGGATGGCAGCTGGACGATCAGAAGCAGGGCCACGAGGGAGACGGCCACCGCGCGGCCAAGCATGCTGGGCGCCATGAGGATTGCAATGGATCGGAGCTGCGGTTGAGGGCAGCCGATCAGGAGCTGTCGCGCGCGGTGAGCGAATCCGTCAGAGGCAATCGAATCCGCGCGTGTGCGGGAGCGAGCGCGCGAATGGCCGAGCGTGTGGCGAGCTGGGCTTTATAACCCCCCCCGCTTACGCAGTACAACTTCGGTTGTAAGGTTGGATAACCTGCTCCGTCGGTCCTACAACGCGCCACAATCGACCAGCGTGGCAGCGGCGGTGAGGGCTGCCATCGCGCCGCCATTGTGTGGCGGGCGGCAGATCGTGCATAACGACAACGTGGATGTGATGGATGTGATTGAAGTTCTCGCTGGTGGATATGAAGCACTGCAGTGGCCTTTTTGCGCCATCTCGCCACAAGCCTGTGTATAAAGGCCCGGATATGGGGCTGTGAGCGGATTCGCTGAAAGGTGTACGTGGAACAGTTGGTGCGTACGCCCGGCTTACTATGTAATACACCAATTGATGCGCCAACCAACAGGTGTACTACACGGGGTCTGCAAAGTGCGCAGCGCACGTAAGCCACCCTGCTCCGTCGATCCTACGACACGCCACAAGCAACCAGCGTGGCAGCCGTGGTGAAGGCGGCCTTCGTGGCGCCACTGTGTGGCCGGCAGCAGATCACACATAGCGACAACGTGGATGTGGTGGAAATTCTCGCCGGTGGATATGAGGCACTGCAATGCCCTTTTCTGAGCCTTCTCGCCACAAGCCTGTGCATAAAGGGGCACATAGGGCTGTAAGGGGATTTCGCCGAAAGATGTAAGCGGAAAAGTTGGTGCGCGTGCCCAGCATATTATGCAGTACACCAGTTGATGCACCAACCAACTGCGCGGTGTACTGCAAAGTGCTCAGCGCACAAGTAAGCCATACCACCCAGTCTGTGCACTTTGAGCCCAAGATCATACTACTGCACCAAGCGACCTGCTTGAATCATGCAGCAAATCGACTGCCGCATGCCGGCCGCGCAGCTGGCGCACAGGCGCCACAAACCACTAGGAAAAAAAGGGCCAAATAATGATTTTGCGAACACACATGAAACACATTTCGTCAACGTTGTGCACGCTAAGAGCACAAAAATAACACGAACCCGTAAACTTTGTACACGTTTGAACACGTCTTATTTGGCCCTTTTTTTCCTAGTGAACGTAGCCTCTATTTGGATACAATGCGTGTTGGGTGTTCGGGCGTGGCCTCGGCGCCTGCCGTCAAAATTTTGACATTTAAGTGGCCATGTTTACATTAAAGTATTAAAATAAACGTTTTAAAGTAAATAGATTTAAATCTGAGTTTCGCCATCATGGAATAAGGGAAGGCACTGTTTTGATTCTGGTGCGCTGAGCGTCAAATTGACGTTAAACTCAGACCCGCCCGTAAATCCTTATGTTGACGCCTCCTGCAATACTTAATGATTGTATTTTGCAAAACGCACAAAAAAATATATGGTGAAAATTTTATGGCGGCAACAATGGTGCTTTATCTACAGCGCCACAAAGGATGGCGCAACGCGGCATAGAGGGTCATGAGAGCGCGGCTCTCTAGCGGCCTTTGCAGGCGTCACCAGTAGACCAGGCAGTTTTTCGGACGCGTCGCGGACACTGCAATGAGTGTCCGCGACGGTGACCCAAGTGTCCCGGACGCTGACTCCATGTTGGACACTATCGCCGTCACTGTCGGCGACACTCCCCAAGCAAAAGGGAATGCCGCGGATACAGAGACCGTCGCGGTCACTGCCGCAGGCACTGACGCGGCCACAAAAGTCACCGTCGCGGTCACCGTCGCGGACACAACCATCATCCCAAATACAGTCAGCATCTTGGCCACTGTCGCGGATATTGACGCGGTCACACAGCCAGCGTCGTGGACACCATAGCCGCTGCCCGGACGGCCTCAGGCACATCATCTATTTGTTAGACGCGTATACCAGTCACGAATTTGAATCGCAGACCTCATCCATATTGGGATCTCCACAGCCGCCAAAATCACCCCACGGCCCGGGGCCTTCTCCGTCAAGCAAGGAAAAAGCAACGCCGGCAGGTGAGGATATGGAGGTGAAGGACGGGCGTCC